>JBBMOE010000102.1:11023-33469 GCA_037975065.1 Chaetodon trifasciatus | reverse complement strand
TCTGTCTGTCTGTCTGTCTGTCTGTCCGTCTGTCCCTCTGTCTGTCTGCAGGACACCAAGCAGTTCGACCCGTTCCAGGAGTGGACAGACGGCTACGTTCGCTTCATCTACAGCGGTGAGAAACATTTCTGATGAGTCTGCGTGAAAGACTGAAGCTAACGAGATTTGACGACAGCCCGTCTTCGTGATGTGCGTCCATGTGATTGTCCAGGCGAATATCGCAGTTGCCTCCCAGCGTGCGTTGCTAGGATACCTTGTTAATGATCGTCTCTTGCCATCTTGCTAAATGTCTGCTTGTTAAATCAAACATGACGCAAAAGAAGAAGAAAACCTTTCTCTAACAACGTCACGAACTGCGTGTGCGTGGAATAAGAACGTAACTCAAAGAACAAAACCACCAAACGGTCTCTCGTTGTAAAGTCGATCTACGAGACGTGTCGTCATGACAGCGTTGATTTTAGCTAACTGTCTTCTTATTTTTAGCTGAAGATAAGAACGCTCAGAGACATCTATCCGGCTGGGCGATGCGAAACACCAACAACCACAACTGTCAGATCCTGAAGAAGTCATGTCTCGGCGTTGTGGTGTGTTCTCGAGGCTGCACGCTGCCCGACGGCTCCAGACTGCAGCTCCGGCCAGCCATCTGTGACAAGGCCCGGCAGAAACAGCAGAGTAAGACAAACCGGAATCTGTTAATGGTCCGTGTGTGTCCCAGCTTACTGACCGGACTCTCTCTGTTTCAGAGAAGCTGTGTCCGAGCTGTAACGCCACACTGGAACTGCTGCCGTGTCGCGGTCACAGCGGTTACCCTGTCACCAACTTCTGGAGGGTTGACGGAAAGGCCATCTTCTTCCAGGTCACAACCTTTACCCTTTACTGATTCTTCAATTCCCACGGACAGGCTAACATGCTATATGTGCTAACTTGGTAGAGCTGGGTAATGCGGCATATTTAGCAGCTAAAATAATCTCAAAATTCATGGTTCATCCTGAATAATAAAGCAGTACTTGGACATCTAATTAGGGTTGAACAAGATCTCAACAATTCTAAATCAGATCCTTAAAATTCAAGCATAAAAAATTCATTTTAATCAGCCTGACAGTATTAACCCCTTGCATCCAAACCCCAGCAAAACACCAGGACAGAGACCAGTCCACCTGAAAGACTAAACACAAGGACAGCAGTCTAATGTCTGCAGTTCAAAGCAGTGAGGATACACAGACCTGTTTATCAAGAAACTACACGGTCATTCAACAAAGACATGGCCCAATACCAACCTGAGGACCAGCTCTTCAGGTCAGGACCCAGAAGTCCACCTCCACCTGAAAGAGAAGGGACAGTCATTGGAGGACAACAGCAGACATACTGTGGACAGAGAGGACAGATGGTTTGACAAGGAGTCAAAGAGGCTGTTTAAAAATAGAGAAACCACTTCAACCTCAACCGAGGGGGTCTACAACACCACTTAGCCTCCACCTACAAAACTGTGCTTACATCCCTTCACAGGAGATTTAACAAGTAAATTAGAAGACAAGAGGACTCGTTCACACCTCAGGTGACTCCAACCTTCCAACACCTGCTGTCACAGCCAGGAGCACTAACGAACAAGGTATTATCAATGACCTCAATAACGACCCCACAGAGGTTACAAATGAGCCTAAAACATCTATCCAAGGCAGACCCAAAGTAAACTGGTAGCTGTTCTTGAACCATGTGGAGTCCCTGCATGGTTTTGGTCTCTTTTTAAAGGTAACACTCTGATCGTTTATCTTCAGCAGTCAAGGGTCAATCACTGTAAGTGAATACAAGTTTGAACACACTGAAGGAAACTTGTTGTATTATATAATGTTATCGATCACTGGATCACTGTGAAAGTTCATCGGTGAGTTGCTTCAATTTATAATCGGTTGTTCATTTGTTGCTGGGATTCATTGTACCTGCTGTTGCGATTGTATCTTGAAATGGTTTCCTTCAATCAGGTAGCTTTCCAAAGATGTATGAATGAGTAAAAACTTAAATGTTTTGCTATAACCAAACGTTGGGACTACATGTATGTTAAAATCAAACATATATATTCATATCTCCTTAACTGTTATAAACAAGTGGCGTTTGGTCTAAGATCAATCATTTGAATATCTAGACGTCTAGACTTTATTTCAGTTGTTTAGCAACAGGGTGTGGTTATTCAAGAAAAAAATCCAGAGACGTGGCCTTCAACATTCAGGGGGAGGCGTACCCAGGGACTTCGATACTTCCCTTGAAGCTTCAACACATCTGCTGATTGGGCAGAAGCCTCTCTGAATTTCCTCAGCAAACCTTCCATATAAAAGGCCATCACTGAAACGCAGCGTGGGACTTCCTGTTACCGGTACAGGATTCCATTCTGTGAGCGTTAACCTCCACTTCAGTAGCTATATCTTCACTCCCACACCTCTGTGTTACAAACAACTTCAACCACCAGATCTGTACCTCAGTCCTGCAACTGCAAAAACATCTTCCCTGGTTTTCCATATCACCAACTGGATTCAACAGCCAACAGTACTGGGATACACAAGTAGACCTTCTTCTCTGCTAACTGAGTGAACCTGACAGTGTGCACAAGTAGACACCAGATACGGGAAATCAGATCTTTTAAGCAGGCTAAACATTGTCCAGTGTAAACAGGTCTATGCCAAAGCAACTAGATTTTGATTAAAAATAGAAGTGTGGACAGGTTTAAACCGGATTCTGAAGGTCTATTTACTAAACTACTTCCTGTTTTTGTGGTCCTTCAGGCTAAAGGCGTTCATGATCATCCTAGACCAGAGTCTAAATCTGAAACTGAAGCCAGAAGAAGTTCAGTGAAGAGACGAGTCAGCTCACCGCCGTTCACGCCCAAGAGACGACTCATCGAAACGCAGGTCGGCAACAACAAACAACAACAGCTGTTTATTAATGGATTTGTTAGTTGTTTGTTTACTTGTTGGTTTTATCTATTTCAGGCTCTGGGCCCCGCCCTCCTCTCCTGCGTCGATCCATCAGACAGGATCTCCTTTATTGAGCCGAATTTCCCACAGCATTACCCAGCATTCCAGAGCCCAGAGCCCTACTATAACCCCCATAATGCACTAGGGGATGCCCCGGCAGCACTTCAGAAACCAGCCAATCCCAGGCTTTACATGGGCAGGCCCGGCTATGAGTTCCAAGGATACCTAACCTCACCTTCATATCCCATGGCCTCTGACCTCTGTGACCCCAGGTCAGCCTCACACGCACTCTAAGCAAGATCCTGGCATTGTAAACATACCTAAACCAGATTCTGAACCAGTTTAGATGCTAAAAAGCTTTATATCATGGATCATGGACTTTTACAAAGGTTTAGACCAGTTCCTTAACAGGTTAAATGGATTCCGGTAGCATTAACAGATCTGAATCAGATTTTAGATTCCAGTAATCTGAACCACATATTGACAGTCTAACAGGTCTCAACTAGATCCTGGTTTGTAAGTTGGGATACATGTTCCTCAGGAACCCATGAGATCAAGTGTGGGGTTCCCCAGGGGTCAATTTTAGGGCCAACTCTTTTTAATCTGTACATGTTACCCCTCGGGGACGTCATCAGGAGGCACGGCATCAGCTTCCATAGTTATGCTGATGATACGCAACTGTACATTGCCGTGTCTCCTGATGACACAAGGCCAATTGATGCCCTTTTTAACTGCATTTTAGACATCAAGTCATGGATGGCGGAAAATTTCCTTCAGCTCAACCAGGACAAAACAGAGGTCTTAGTCATTGGTCCTGAAGGCCAGAGAGAGAAACTTTTACCAAAACTACAAGATCTTAAACCAACACATTCTGTAAAAAATCTGGGCGTGACTTTTGACTCTGAGCTGACTTTTATTCCACACATCAAAAACATAACAAAGATAGGTTTTTACCATCTTAAGAATATAGCCAGAGTCCGCTCGTTTCTCTCTCAGGCCAGCACGGAGGTGCTGATGCATGCTTTTATCTCATGTCGCTTAGATTACTGCAATGCCCTGCTCTCTGGTCTTCCCAAAAAGAGTATCTCCAACCTTCAGTTACTTCAGAATTCAGCCGCACGAGTGCTGACGAGGACCAGAGGGCGGCAGCACATTACACCAGTTTTAAAATCGCTGCATTGGCTCCTCGTGTGTTTCAGGATAGATTTTAAGGTTCTTTTATTAGTTTTTAAGTGTCTTAACGGTCTCGGGCCTTCTTATTTATCTGACCTACTTTTACCCTATCAGCCCTCGGGGACCCTGAGGTCCTTCGACACTGGCCTCTTAACCATTCCAAAAGTAAGAACTAAAACACACGGGGAGGCTTTTAGTCATTATGGCCCCCGATTGTGGAACAGCCTGCCGGAGAACCTCAGGGCCGCAGAGACTGTTGATGTTTTTAAAAAGAGGCTCAAGACCCACCTTTTTAATCAGGCTTTCAGTTGATTTGTTTGACTCATCTCATTCCTTTAATCAGGCTTCTTATCATATTTAATCTTTATTCGTATCTTATTTTAGCTGCATCATGTTTTAACGACGTGTTTAATTATTATTTATTTCATTTATCCATTTTATCTTATTTTATTTTATTTTATTTTACTTTATTTTATTTTATGCCTTAGTCCCTTGGTTTTTAGCTCCAGTGTTTCCTCATGGGGGCCCCTGTTTTCTTCATGGGGGCCCTTGGTTTTTAGCGTTTCCTCATGGGGGCCCCCCACACTGGGAGCTGCTTTTGGTCCACTGACGGGTGCGCTGTCGAGGGGACGGCTCTGGCCTGGACGGCTGGAGGCCTCTGCACCTTGGTGCGGGGCCTCCTGTCTGCCCGGGTCGGGGTGGTCTCGGGCGGCGCTCCCTAGTCATGGGCCGGGGGCCCTCTGAGTGTGGATGGCCCCCAAAGGTGGCTTATTCCTTGCCTTGTCCGTATGGGTGTGTGTGCGGGTGTGTGTGTTCGTGCCTGCGTGTCTGTGAGTGTGTGTTTTTATATGTTCCGGTATGTTTTTATGGGGGCGGGAGGGCTGGGTTTTCCTCTTTGTTGTTTTTAGCCTCTGTGAGGCACTTTGTGTTGCTTTTAAGTATGAAAAGTGCCATATAAATAAATAAAGTTTGATTTGTGTGCAGGGTGGCCCCGGTCCTGGGTTCCTCCTCTTCCTCCACTTCATCTTCGGCTCCTCTTTCCTCCTCGTCCTCCTTCGACCCCCAGACAAAGCCTCCTTCGGGCTGGAAGGACCTACTGAAGAACTCTGCCCCCTACGGTGACAACCACCACTACTACAGCGCAGAGTACCCCTGCCGTTACCCTAGCAACACCCCGGGGTCCCCTGCAGCCCTTCAAACCATCATTACCACGACAACCAAGGTCAGTATAGTTCATCAGGAGGGTCCAACTGCAGACCTTAGATGTGAGGGCCAAGGATTGGGAGCCAATGAGAAGAGAGTAATGTCTTCAGGAGTGGGAGTGTCACTTCCTTTAGGGTCACCAGGTATATCTGTGCGGACCCTAAAGAAACATAGACACCTCGCACCTGGAGGCCCTACTGTCTTCTCATTGGCTGGAAGACTTCAGAAGGGGGCTGAACCTATCATATCTGTCACATTAATACTCCAGAATAATTAGTGTTGATCCTCCTCCTCAGGTCTCCTATCAGCCCTGTCCAAAGCCTCCTGCAGCACTCCCTTCCTACCAGTCATGTCCTAAACCTCCTACTGGCCTCCCAGCCTACCAGCCCTGTGCTCTCCCCAAACCTCCAGGCCTCCCCGGCTGCTCCTCCCTGATGGATGACACCTCCTCCTCCTCATACTCCACCGAGGTGAAGGTCATGGAGGAGTCCGGCGGAGTCATCAAGTCTCTGTCATTTCAGCCCGAGTCTCTGCAGGCCAAAACGGAACGAGCTGATGGCTATGACTACCGCTACACCTACCCCAACACGTACCGCTACGACGATTACTGACACAGCATTATCCTCACCATGGTTATCACGACTACTGTTACCATGACTACTGACATGTGTACCACATCACGTACCACTATGATGACAACTGACGCAGTATTACCTCCATTGCTGTTACTGTGATGACTGACACTACTGCTACTACAATGAGAAAAACAAAGGCCAGTACCAAAACAGATACTTTGACTACAACAAACAGTACAATAACTACTGAAATATGTGTTGAACTACTGTGGCCGGATGGATCAGGTGTTGAGAGGATGTGGATTATCGGGACTAAACTCAAAGTGAACTAAACCTTTGGTCCACAACAATCTTTCTGAAGACATTTCATGGAGTACTATCATGATCCCAAAGGAAACTCCCTGCTGCAGTTTTCCTCCAGCAAGCCTTTCAGGACACACAGTGAAAACTTTACACAAGACTGGAATGAAATTGAACACGTCTAACTAGGATCTCAAAATCCAGGATTCTGATAGACATAAAATCCTAAACAGGTGGCCCATCTTGGTGTTTCCGCGAGCTTTCAGCCATGTCTCATGGCCTTCCTCAGTGAATGGAGCTGCAGTTGCCATTTAATGGTTTTGTCTGTTGTCAGATGACCTTAGTGTTAATTTTGTTATGGGTGGGTGTTTTTTGGGTGAAGATGGTCTCTGCAGTCAGACGACACATCACGTGAGCGAGGTGTGTCACTTCCTGTTTGGATGCCAAGAGTGAGGTGTGTTGAACCTGAGCAATTCCGTCCACTGAGGACGGCCATGAGGTGTGGCTGAAAGCTCCAACAACACCAAGTAAGTGAGCTTTTGGGGGATTTTTCGGCAAACTGTTTCCAAAGTCAAGTATGAACTTTGAAGCTCGGGAATCAGTTATTTTGATGTTAAACCACCAATGACCTCAGAAAGAACCAGGTCTTTATTTCTAATGTTCTCTGTTTTATATTTGAGTATATTTTATGAAGAAGCCTCCATGTGTTCAGATGTTCATTAAAAATATGAAATATTAGATCATCTCCAAAGATTTGTTTTAATGTCACTGCATTCACAAAGTATTTTGAACCTGCCAAATGTTTGTCATTCGAGTTATTTATTGATCGTTGATATTGATTTATTGACTTCCCTCCAACATGAAACTGAACTGGACTCGACTGGACTAAAACAGTTCTTGACTGAAGAGAGAAGTCTGACATTAAACAAACTGTTGTACAGACTCTTGTTGTTTCATTAATTTAGTGTTAACGGAATAATAGTAAAGCAGAATCTAGAATTACACTGACGAGTTTAACAAAAAAGATGAAGGAACAAGATTTTAAACGATGTAAATTTAAACCCAGAGCAATTAAAAAAAACTTGTGTGACATCCCATCAACAGCATGTTTGGAGAGCTGCAGTCTGAGGTAAACTTACAGTATGTTGTTGTATCTTCTCCCCTTGCTGTCCAACAGTCCACACTGTGAAACCTTGATTCTCATTTAAAAGTAGATTTTAAGTAAAAAGAATGTCGTGAAAGACATCACATGTCTGTCACTGATGTTTGCCTTTTAGCAGTTTGATAGATACATAAATACAGAGCTCACCTCTCATCCCATAGCTTGCCCTGGTATTTGCTTATGTCTGTATTCGTAAGACAATGAACTATGAGCAATATTCTCGAGTTTTTCCAGTATACAAATCAGTGTTTATAATGAAAATGAAACCCACATGAACAATTGAGGCTGGTCATCATTAACTGAACCTTTTACCAGTGTGTGAACTAAATGACCATTAATGATTTAATCACGCTGTGAGCTGCTCCTGATAAGTCTTTCATCCTAACCACTGATGCTAACATCTTTTGCCAACGCCATATTGCCAGCAAACTGATAATGCTAATCACTAACAGTGATACATCCCAGCCTGCATGTCAAGTCAAACAAAAAGAAGAATTACAACCAAACAAATGTTTATCATGTTTCCAAGAGTTTATCGGCTGACTGCTTTTGGCTGAACATGCTTCATTCATGTACTATAACTGCTGTGTAAACCAGTCTTCAACCCAAACTGTAAAGTTCATCACAAATGTACTGTGAGACATTCAGACATCCTGCATCAAAAGTCACTGCTGGATGAAACTGAGATCCAGATTGAGATCAGGAGGATGAAATATTAATGTGACAAACACATAAGGTTGATAGGAAATCACACAATGAATGGACTTCCAGCGGTGGTCTCGTCATCATGGTGTCAAGACCGTCCACACGTTGAACTGCGTCCCTTCCTGAGTCCAGAGCCTCAGAGTGAGAACCCTGCAGCAGAGGATCAAAGGGCTGGTGTTTGGACGTCGACTGGTTTCAGTCTGCATGAGTAATAAATGTTGTTTTGACAAGAACGCGTCAGGACAGGAGTCCTCTGCTGTCCTCAGTGTGAACCTTTAAAACCCTCAGACTGACTCCTCTTTCCTCCTGATCTCTTTCACTACCTTCCATTAAAATCACTTCTTCCTTTGCCCTTTTCCTCGGCTCACTCGTTACCTTCCCTTCAGTTTACATTAACATCCATCAGTACATAATTATGTTCAGTGTTCAGATGCTGGCAGACAGATTCAACCACCCACTCTGATCCGACACTCCAACAAACACAGGTGAGGCTACTGCACACTTAGAATCTGTTGGTAAAAAAAGTTCTAAACTTCACTAAACTTTTACGCTTCATCTATATTTAGAAAATAAAAGTCTGGTTTACCACTGGAACAAGGATAAGAAATAAAATAGAACGCAGTGATACTGTTAAGATTTCAAAATGGTTTGTTCCAGACAGGTGAGAGCACCAGGTGAGTGTCAAATACGAGGTGAGAGTACCTGGTGAACCTGGAGTACCTGGCCATCAGAGGATGGTAGCGCCCAATAAATTTCAAGCAACAGATGACAGGTCACATCTGTCTTACATCAAAGCACCAGCTAAGTGTCAAGCAACAGGTAAGAGCGTCCAGATCCAGGTGAGAACATCAGGTAAGAATCCAGCTGGAGCATGAAACATGTTTCAGGTGAATGAGAGCACCTGAGTATCCAAGTGAGTATCTAGGTGAGTGTCCACCAAGTGAGTGTCCAGGATCATGTCAAGCACCTCGAAAGAGCAGCAACCGAGTGGGGAACACCAGGTGAGAGCACCTGCTCAATGTCCATCTCCAGGTGAGAGTACAGGTGGGAGTGTAATGCAACCTGAATTCTGTTTTTTTTATCAGCATAATGTTGTCAACACATGTGTCATGAGAGATTGATGCTGAAAGTGTTTGAAAATCATTCACTGTCATCATGTTTCATGACTTTCTTGCATTGTAGCCTTTCGAGGACAGTGAAACCTGTGTGACAGCAGCTTCTAACCTGTCTTTAGTTTCGCTGGCTGCTCTGTGGATGCTAATGTCCATCAATCTGTCAGCCCACAGACTGAAACATCTCAACAACTGTTGTGTGACTGTGATGAAATGTGGTTCAGAAATTCTGTTCCCCGCAGGATGAACTCTAATAACTTTATTGATCCTCTTCATCTAGTGCCTCCATCAGGCTAATGTTAGCATGCTAACATGCTAAGATGGCAAACATCGCACCTGCTAAACATCAGCATGTTAGCATGGTCAGTGTGAGCATGTTAGCATGCTGATGTTAGCATTTTGCTCAAAGCTCCACTGTGCCAGGTGCTATATGAATGTTTCAGCCTTCACACCTGAAGTGTTTGGGCAAGTGTGACCTTGACTCTTTGACTTGTTTCCAGCCATTTTTTCAAAGGAAGTGCTCTCCTCTGATAGGCTGATGTTGTAAATGTGTTTTCATAGATCAGACTTATGGGTAAAAGATGTTTTCAAGCTGCAGCAGCTCTCGGCTCATCAGCCAACGCCTCACCTGTCTCTCACCTGTAAACCAGGTGAGCTGAGTACAGATAATCCTGAGCTGTGTAATTCTATCCTTTCACCAACAATCACCTCATCCTGTCTTATCTTTTTATCTTCTTTTTCTTCTTCTCTTCTGATCACATCGCTGCTTTTTCACAGGCAAATCGCTTCATCCTTCGGCTTCTTCTTCTTCTTCTCCGCTAAATAAATCATCCCATCCGCTGACATGAGATACCTTTCCAAACAACGACACATCTACCCCTCATCCCTCCATCTGCCCCTCCATCCATCCATCCCCTCACTCTGATGTGGCTCCGCACTAATGGATGTTTTCAATTTGATGCTACATGGTTGTGATTTACGACAGACAGACAGACAGACAGACAGACAGACAGACAGACAGAGGGCGAGACAGGAGATGAGCAAAGAATGAATGGAAATAAAGTTTTCATTAAGAATTTTACTTTATTTCAATTATACAAAATAATTACGTAATGGAATAATAATGGGTTTAACGTATTTCTCTTTTCTTTCTTTTTTTCTTTCCATTTATTACGTGGCCATGACACAAAAGTCATGAAGCATGATATTATTTGGACACCTGACTCTAAAACATGCCGGGCATTTGTCATCATTTCTGATGTTTCTGGGTGGATCATCATCAGTAATAGAAGAAGCAGTTAGTTGCAGCCTCAGTTGAAAGTGAAGAAGCAGAATTAAAAGTCTGCAGTAAGGTTTGTGAATAGGCATACGTTTACAAACTTAGCTACATCCAACGCCAAAGTTAGCTTAGCTGCTTATATATGTTAGCTATGCCGGGCAGACACAGTGACAGGGGCGACGCTTCATATCAAGCAGAGCTACATGAACTGTGCAGAAATACGTTTTATTCCTCTGAAATAAAACAGTCCGTCACTGCAACTGCTGTTGCTGCATTCATACCTGAGCTGCAAGTGTCCCTCTCTAAAACACTTCAAATAAAAAATGTCACCCCTTCTCATAAATCAGAAATGTTGATGTCACTCCGTGGGACGTCCACTTCCTGAGGAGGTCATTGTCTGTGCTGTCCAGCTCCATAAACCTCCATAAACCCACTGAAGAAATCATATCAACACTTAGCGAGCTAATGTTGTTTCTCATAATGTTAGCTAATTTCAGCTACCATAGCTAAAGCTTGCTAACGTCAGCTATCAGAATTAATGCTAGTTAATGTCAGCTGTCAGGGCTGATGTTGGCTTGAACTTGTCTCAGTGCCAGTGCAAGTTTTTTCCAATGTCATTTTTATTTTAAATGTAGTTGTCATCTGTGGCTACACTGCGAACAGAAACCGCTAAATGCTAATTCAGCACATTCTAATAAGTAAATTTGAGAAATGTAAAAATAGACTTAAAGTGGAGCATAAGTTTTAGGCCACAGCTAACTTTATAAATAACTACTTTTCACATCACCCAAAGCATTATGGGAACTGAAGTTCAAAACCAAGCAAGAGTTTCTACTCGACAAAAGTAAGTCAAAGAAGAATAACAGGAGAGACAAAACCCATTAATGTTGATACTGAATTATTAATCAGTGTGGTGGAGCTGTGGCAGTCAAGGTGTTTTCAATGCTGCTGCGACTGAACGTTTGACTGTCTGTAGACACAAAGAGCTGCAGCTGGAGAAGAGGCAGAGGATGGAGGGTGGAGGGTGGAGGGTGGAGGGTGGAGGGGGCCCCTATAAACAAACAGCTGCTGCAGAAAGAAAAGAAAATCATATCAGCTTCAAGGCCAAAAAAGCAAAACTTTGGAAACAAAGATGAAACCAAACTACACTAATACACAGCGCGTAATTTCAGTTTTTGTGTCATGTTGTGTGTTGTGTGTGTCGTTGTGTCATGTTGTGTGCCGTCTTATGTTGCGTGTTGGTGTCTCACAGGAGTGTGTTGATAGTGAGTGTTGGTCGTGCCGTGAGAAGTCTTATCAGCACAGGGCGACTCATAGAAATGTACTGTCTTCTTAAAGAGGCATGACAGTGCCGGTCTGATCTCTATCTGCTGGGCTCAGAGCATCGCACCCTGATAGCATCTCTCAGCCCGATGATGTTTACAGCTCCCTGGAAAATCAGGATATTTTTGTGACTCAAGGTTGATAAGAAGTTTAGCAGCTGGAGGATCTTTGAGGTATCATTCTGAGAGCTCCAGGCTTCTTTAAACCGACAAGTTTCCAGAGTTCAAACAGGACGTTTGGTGACGACAGAGAGAGGAAACCCATCAGATGTTTGTGAGCAGGCGAAAGGTTCAATCAACTCAAATCATTTTCTGGTGTATTGTAACAGAGGATAAACTGAGCCAATCATCTGTTCATTCATAACCACGTCCAATCAGACGTGTTCCTGAGGTGCCATTGCCCAGCGGGATGCTGGGAAACATCACCCAACTAGCAGCTGTTTATTTGAGTCCAAACCAGTTGTACCTGTTGCTTTTTAATCTGTCTTTGTCCTCTATCGGTTCTCTATGTCCGTCCGCCTCTCCCCTTTATCTCTTATTCATCTCTTCTTTATCTCTTCTTCGTCTCTTCATCATCTTGCTGTCAGGACTCGAGCAAACATCACGTAGGCATGAAGACCGTCATGGCCGCCTGCCAGCAGCAACAGCAGCAACATGCTGGTAGCTTTGATGTCTCTTCAAAACAAAGCAATGCTGTGGAACCAATGGACGAGATGTGCCGCAACAATGCCGACCCTAACATAAACTAGACAGTCAGCAATATCAGCAACAGAGGCAACAAGAGCAACAGAGGCAACAGAGGCAACACGAGCAACAGAGGCAACAGAGGCAACAGAGGCAACAAGAGCAACAGAGGCAACATCAGCAATGTCTGTCTCTCTACCTGTCTGTCTGTCTGTCCACACCTGGACAGGTAGACGGTCTCACAGACAGTAGTGGTTCATCCAGAGGACAGACTGTTAACAGGAAGTTGAGAGTGCTCACCAGTTCACCTGAAATAATAAACTCTTTTCATTAAGATTGCCAGACACACTTTGTATGTACAGAGGCAGGACCAGGTCCAGGTAACAGACCAGGACCAGGTCCACAGATGAAAGTGGATCAGTAAAAGATCCAAGAGCAGGTCCAAGTCTAGTTTCAATGTGTTCATGTATGAGTGAAGAAGAACATCAACTATCAGATTCAATGGCAAGGGAATGTGAGAGACAGGACCGGGTTCAGGTCCAAGCTGATGCAGTGTTGGGTCAGGTGCATGATCAGCTCTTGTTCCAGTCTAGATCCTGGTCCTGGTCTTGGTTCGGGGTAAAAACATCAGAATGTGGTATTAAAATAAAACCTGAGTGACTGGGTTAAATTCAGAATGAACAGCATAAGACTGATTATCAGGACCAGGTCCAGGCCAGGGTGAGCCCAGTTGCATGTCCTGAAGCCACCATGGATCAGGGCCAGGTCTAACTCCAAAATCAGAACCAAAGAAATAAAGCAATAGAGCTGCGAGTGGCAGTCATTGGGGTCATTTTTAGAACAGAAGATCAGATTCAGAAGAACAGGACCAGGACCAGGGCCAGTATGACTGGGTCAGTTTAGGACTGAGCAAGATAGAAACAAAGACCATCATCAGGTAATGACCTGGTCAAGACTTAGGAACAGTACTGAGACCAGGACCAGGCCCGTGTCGAAGAATGGGTCCAAGTAAAAAGTAAAAAATACAGTAAAAAGTACAATGTCTGGCAGTAAAATAAACAGTTGATTTAAGTCCATATCAAGTCCAGGACCAGGACCAGCACCAGTGTGAGGTCTGTGGGTGCCTCCCATTTGCAGGGAGCGGCAGCTTTTTCTTCTTCTGCTGCTTTGACAGAACAGGAAGTGTTTGTGGTTCAGTGAAGAAGAATGAAGTTTATCTTTAAAGAGACGAGAACCAGACTGACGGGACGAGTCCGGACCTGAGGGCGAGAGACACCCGTGACACATGTAGAGGGGGGGACAGACAGACAGGCAGAGAGAGAGAGACAGAGAATGAGAGACAGGACAGACAGACAGACAGACAGTGATCAGATAATGTGAAGTCCTTCTGATGAACCAAAACCTCCTCAGTGACACAGTAGATGTTACAGTTTTTGCTCGTTGCTTGAACACTTTTTGCCAAACTTGCTAAACAAACAAAGACACAACAAACGCACTCACATCTCTGTCAAAGTGAAACTCTGCTGTCAAAACCAGCCGTCCTTTGTCAGAATGTCACTCTGATGACAACATGATTCACACCTCCATCATACGAACACACATTCAGATCAGCAGCAACACACTAGTGTACTTCCTATAAAACACTGCAGTCTTTACTTCCACTGTTTCATTCAGTTTGTCAGTTTCATTCTGTGAAGCTCAGTGAAACACTGTTTGTCAACAGCTTCTGTTTTTCTCCAACAAAGATTTTCACTACAGTGAAAAGTCCTGTAGTAGAATTACTGCGAGGTTACAAATGACATCAGCTCAGTACTGTGCATCACAGTACTACACTTTACAGTGCAGTACATGCAGTAAAGAGAAAAGAAAAGAAAAATAACCCTAACCCTTTATTGTATTTACAGTGCTGTACTGTATACTGTACACAGTACTGTAACACCTCAGTGGTGCAGTATTATGTACTACTCTGTACTGCATGTTTCACAGAACTTCCATGTTTGGTGTCAAAGGAGCGTCGGCCAGCTGTTGCTTAGCTTTGTGGCTGGTTGGTGTTCAGATTTGTGAGTAAGTATTTTCAGGTGTGTGTCTGAGTATTTCTGATTACCCAGTGCGCTTTGTGTTTTCAATGGATGTGTTTTCCCAACGGTACCCTGAGATTTCATTTATGAACCAAGTGTCTGGCGTGTGAAACGGTGTGTGGTGTGCAGGAGCCAGTGTGCTGCAGACCTGAAGCTGACGTGAAAGCAGCACTCTGTTCAGGGTTTGGTTTCACTGCGTTTAAGGAAGAGCAGCAAAAACAAAAAGTTTTGTTACTTCGGTCGAAGCGTGTGTCGGTAGTGTTCAAGCAACGGACAGAAGCTGTAATACTAGGTTAATGTTCCTGTGTGTGTGTGTGTGTGTGTGTGTGTGTGTGTGTGTGTGTGTGTGTGTGTGTGTCTCATGTCCTCCTCGTTGTAATCTCTCAGATGTTTCTGTCTCTGTTTACTGAATCTGGATTAAATCCTTTAATCTGTTTGTTACTGAAACTAAATGAAACCTGTTTCTTCTTCTGCTGCCGCTGAATTAAACCACAGAAGAAGAGCAGTTTTCAGTGCCGTTTGGTTCGTTTAGTCAGATGTTCGACTGAATGAAACATTGGAAACATGAAACACACACACACACACACACACACACACACACACACACACACACACACACACACACTCAGCCATGTTTCCATCATTTCTGGGGACATTACAGATACTTACATTCATTTCCGGGGCGGCAGTGGCTCAGGAGGTAGAGCGGTCGTCCACCAATCAGGAGGTCGGTGGTTTGATCCCTGGCCTCGGCAGTCCACATGCCTAAGTGTCCTTGGGCAAGATACTGAACCCAAAACTGACCCTGATGCTGCGTCAGTGTGTGAATTCATATCGTCGCTTTGGATCAACGCGTCTGAAATGACTGAGTGTGATTTCCGGGACACTTCCTGTAACTCAACCTCAGTCTTCATCCTGAAATTGAATGATTACATTATGGGGACCTTTGTCCCCATGAGGAAGGTCAGTCCCATCAACATTCTAACAGGAAGTGATGTAGAGGAAGTGACATTTTACAGGAAGTGATGATTTAAAATAATGTCTGCTTTTACAGGAAGCGATGATTTAAAATAATGTCTGCTTTCACAGGAAGTGATGTTTTACAGGAAGTGACGTGTAACAGGAGCCCCGTCTGTCCCATGTACATACGCCGTGACCTCGTGTGGGAATACAAACGACCACATGAGCTTGCATGAAATCCACCGTGTTGTTGAGTTCACGTTGACGACACACATTTAGTTAATGCATATTTCAGTCTCATTATCAGTTTGTGGTCTATGGTTCAGCAGCAGCTCCAGGCTAGCTGTTTGCTAAGCTAAGCTAATCAGCTGTGACAGAGTGGTACAATCTGAACATGTGACTCTCAGATCACCAAATCAGACGTTCTTTTCCACAGATGAATCATGACTCAACGTTAGGAGGAAGAGATGAAGCGGAAAAAATAAACTGTTCGGCTTCTAATCATACCTGAGATCTCTGACTCACCTGTTTATCAAGAAGTAATTGATCTCACCCCAGATCTGCTGCCCACAACTGACTGCCTGTCAGTTTACCTGCCTGTCTGTTTACCTGCCTGTCAGTTTACCTGCCTGTCTGTTTACCTGCCTGTCAGTTTACCTGCCTGTCTGTTTACCTGCCTGTCAGTTTACCTGCCTGTCAGTTTACCTGCCTGTCTGTTTACCTGTGTACCTGAACACTGTTAATGCTAAAATAATCCAATCAAAGTAAACAGTCCTGAGCTAACAGAGTCAGACAGGTTCAGGTGTGTTGCTGTGTTACCTGCAGACAGTGAAGTGTGAAGCTGTCACATGATGGATGCTGTTTCTTTGTCCTCCTCACTGATCCGCAGCAGGAATGTCAGCTACGCTAGCTACGCTAACACCACGGCTCCTCTGTGGCTGCTGCCACACGCACACACACACACACCTGTGATCACATGATTGTCTTCAGCACCTGATCGTCATCAGTCCACCATCTTTCCACTCTGAGTGAGTTTTCTTGTGATACTGTATGTATGTCATGATATTTCCCTGTTTTACATTAAAAGAGCTTCTAAAAACAAACATGGACGTTTCTGGACGCCTTGGTGTCCTCAGGTGAGGTGACCTACCTGTGAGCCACTGAAGATGTGCTCTCTCATGCACCCTCTCACATTCTGAGGGAATCAAATGAGTCTTAAACTTGTGATGCCGATACGGCGCCACCTATCGGCCAGTGGCAGTTTGTCTGTCAGTCCTCATCCTCACAGAGCGTTCAGGTTACGGCGCGTTTCGTACATTTCGCTGGTGTTTGTGAGATAAAAACAGTTTTGAGTGAAACCTGAAGGTTTGAGGTGAGTGACAGTCAAACACAGACAGAAGACGTTTATCAGGACTGAGCACCTGAGCACACCTGTAGTATTCTCTGGCATGGTGGAAGGGTGGTAACACTGTCGCCTCACAGCTAGAAGGTCCCGGGTTTGATTCCCGCTGTGGGCGCTTCAGCGCCTGCTGCTCGAGGAAAACAGGCGTCTTTCTGTGTGGAGTTTGCATGTTCTCCCTGTGTTCACCTGGAGTTTCCTCCTTAAAATATACCCCCATTAAAAACATGCAAGAAGACCACCACCTGACCAGTGGTGACAACCAGGAAAACTGGGTTGGATGGCACTCACAACCTTCAGAAGCAGAGAGGTCATAACACACATAACATTGAGCTTAAAGACGGATTTAAAATCCAGAATTTCAAAACCAAAAATCAAAAATTCAGATGAGCTCCAAAAGCAGTTTGACACCGTTTCTCAAAACTGATCCGGACAAATTTAAGATGGCAGAAATATATCAAAGCATGAATGGGTGGATTCATCTGGCCCCAAAGAATGCTGGGTAAAAAATAAAAAACGCACTT
The DNA here is from genome assembly GCA_037975065.1 of Chaetodon trifasciatus. Taxonomy (NCBI): domain Eukaryota; kingdom Metazoa; phylum Chordata; class Actinopteri; order Chaetodontiformes; family Chaetodontidae; genus Chaetodon; species Chaetodon trifasciatus. The sequence goes on along the minus strand of JBBMOE010000102.1, from coordinate 16,027 downwards.
TTACAGTTCAAAAGTTAAGGCCAAAACATAAAGTTTGTTGTTGCAGTGCCACCATTAGGCTTCTTCTTCCTCCTCCTCCTCCTCCTCCTCTTCTTCCTCCTCCTCTTCTTCCTCTTCTTCCTCCTCCTCTTCCTCCTCCTTAAATGACGTTAAAATGATCATTTGGTTCAATCAGGTTCAAAGTCTGATTGACAGATATGAAGCAGTTTGCTGAGTCAGCGTTGTCTGATTTTAATTACCTGTTCATGTTATCTGATGATGTCATCAGATGATGCAAGGTTTTGTCAGGACGTTTGAAGACGTCCTTTGATATGATAATCAGTTCTCTGATCAGCTGACTGTTAGTAAACAACATGGTGGATGGATGGGGGTGAGAAGGCAACATGGGGGCATCAAAACCAGAATCACAGAAGAAGAGATGAAACACAAAAACAGAGAAGAAGAGATGAAACTGTTAAAACGGAGAAGAAGAGGAGGCCTTCTGGGTCATTCTGCTGAATGTGCTGAGGTCACAACATTTACAGGAAAATTTTTGTCTCTGAAAAGGAGACGAAGACAAAGACGCCACAAGGAGGACGGTGTAGGGGACAAAAAAGTGGTTCAAATGAAGCAGTTCGAGTTTTATCAGTGAACACAACGTCTGTAATTACTGTCCTTTAACTTCCACTTCCTGTCCTCTGACTTCCTGTCCTTTAACTTCCACTTCCTGTCCTCTGACTTCCTGTCCTTTAACTTTCACTTCCTGTCCTCTGACTTCCTGTCCTTTAACTTCCACTTCCTGTCCTTTAACTTTCACTTCCTGTCCTCTGACTTCCTGTCCTTTAACTTTCACTTCCTCTGACTTCCTGTCCTTTAACTTCCACTTCCTCTGACTTCCTGTCCTTTAACTTTCACTTCCTGTCCTCTGACTTCCTGTCCTTTAACTTTCACTTCCTGTCCTCTGACTTCCTGTCCTTTTACTTTATAGCTGTTTCAGCCAGGGGTTTTAGAGGAACAGGCGCAGGAACCAAACCAAAGTCCACAGACTAAATACCAGACATAAAGACAAAAACAACAAAACAAAAAAACATAAAAACAACAACTATATGTAACACACAATCGTCCCTCTTTGTAATACTAAACTAAAATCAGAGTTAGTTCAGAGAGCCTCCCTCCTTCAGTCCGTTAGCAGTGGTGCATTTTGTTTCAGCTCATGCAGAAAGTGTTCAGAGCAGCTTTACACCATTTTTTCTTATCAGTGTGAAATTTTCCAAGAAACAGAAGCAGCTGTACGAAATAAAGAACGTCTTTTTTCTCTCTCATTGTCCTCATAACAGATGATAATGTTCTTTTCTTTCAGTGGATTACTGTCCAGTTTTCCTGTTGATGTAGTTTTGAATGTCCCTCCAGAATATTCCAGAACACACAGTGACAGAACAGCTGGCAGAGTTTCTTCCTCTGTTCCACAGAAAACACAAGAGTATTCAACATTCAACTTACATCGCTCCAAAGTTTTTTTTGCTGGATAAATTTTATGCATCATTTTATCAGAGACCTCTTTAACTTTGCTGTTCAAGCTAATTTCTCCCCAGCCAGCCAAACTTTCGTCCAGCCGATGTCCCCATACCGTGAGGTCCAGAAGGGCTTTGCTGAGTCAGCGTGAGGCTCCTGATGAATTCATTCCAGCATTTGTTCTTAGTGATGTCATTACCACAAGACACAACCACAGCTGAGCGGACCTGTCTCAGAGACGATGGTCGTTGACCCTCTGAACGGCTGCAGTGCGCTCCTCGTATGGCATCAAAGACAGCTGCGTATTCCTTTGTGCTGATTGGCTGCCTGACTTTATCCAGGAGCTCACCGGACGTCAGTAACTGTCCCTCGGCATCCACAAGTTGTTTAACTAAGACAATACCGTCCTCAGCCCATTTTTTACAGCACAATGATTTATTTTTAGGTTGAATATTCTTGTTATTCCAGATGTAGTACCTAGTTGGAGAGAAATTATGTTTGTACACCATTTTCCAGGCCAGCAGCGCTTGTTTATGAAAACTTGCTAATTTACCAGGTAATCTTTCAGTCTTATAGTCACACTGTAAGAAACATTTTAGACCAGCTGAGTTAAAGATAAGTTGATGAAAGTATTCCACATACTGTCTTTTTCTTTGATCAAATGAGTTATCATCTAACTTTGAAAGTATTATTTCATGTTTCAGAACTTCGTACCTCAGGGCCACCATCCCTTCTCATATTACATGAACACCTTTCCTAAAGTAATGAGATGTGAATAAAGTTTAATCTGAATGTGTGTGACCTGCAGCAGGCACTCCAGGTGATAAGGACACACACGTCTGCTTCAGAGAGTAAAGCTCATTCATACGTTCACAGAGAGATCTCTCTTCAGCCACATGTTGAACTTTTCTGTTGTTTGATCCACTGCAGGGTCAAAGTTTAAGTTACTGCGAAGCTTTTCATTTTTATCAATGACAACGCCTAAATATGTAACCGTACTCTTCACAGGGATCCCGTTCACTTCAGGCTGAGCACTTTCCTTCAGTGGCAATAAGACAGATGACTGATTTTTAGACCTGACACAGCAGAGAACTCCTCAGTACAACTAACAGCTTTGATCACCTCAGACCTACTGAATAAAAAACTGGCATCATCGGCCAGTTGGGCTAATTTAAATTCTCTACCTGAGGCTGTTACGCCTTGAAATAAACCTTTTTAATATGGCCGGCCGTGATTTGAGCCGCAAGGAGGAACAGGAGAGGCCTCGGGGGACATCCTCGTCTTGTTCCCCTGCAGAGGTCAAACCCAGGAGTCGGACCGTGGGCTGGCTTCACAGAGCCGTTCCATCCAGGACACAGAGTGTCAGCCGCCTTCAGAAAATGATTTCCAAAACCAAAACACTTCATAGTTTTGAACATGAAGTGGTGACTTATCATGTCAAATGCTTTGTAAAAATCAACAAATAAAATAAAACTATCGTCCAATATATATTCAATGTAATCAATCATATCTAATATTAATCTTACATTACTACCTATATTTCCTCCAGGCGTAAAACCAGATTGTTCTTCGTCAATAATGTCATCCAGTCCAGACTTTCATCTTTTAGCACATACCATGGCAAATATCTTTGCATCGTTATTCAGCAGACTAACTGGTCTCCAGCTCTCCATGCTCAGTTGATCTTTTTTTGGTTGAGGAATCAGTTTCAGAAGACTTTGACGAAGAGTTGGCGGAAGTCCTTCTTTTTCTATGGCTTCTTCAAAAACAGCAACTGAAAATGGGGCTAACGTCTCACTGAACTCTTCATATAAAATCCACATATTAACCCGTCATGACCGGGAGATTGGTTCTCTTTTGTAGCTCTGTTAAGCTAACCCTCAGGTCACACACTTTTAAAGCCGTCATCAATACCTTTAATGTCCTTTTTAATATAAATAAATCAACGTTACCTTCATTTTCAGTGTCAGCAGCGTGTCATTTCTGGTAGAAATCAGTGTGGGAAATATATTTTCCATCTTCACACACCTGGTTATTGATTTTAAGTTTACAGAGAGAAGATGACTCAAACTCCTTTTTTCCAACTGAAAAAAGTATTTGGTGCACTTTCCCCTCGTTCTGGACACTTGACCTGACAAAAGCTCCTGACATGTTACTTTGTGTCCTCTGTCCTCCAGTCCTGTAACTTCCTGTCCCCTGTCTGACCACATAGAGTTCCTGTTGGACGGACAGTCTGTTGTACTGTTGGTGTTAATGAGCCAGTAAAAACACACAACAAGCAGAGAGTGTTTGATCCAAACAGCTCACATCACACACACACACACACACACACACACACACATGCAGGTAACCTGAGAGCGTCACACACACCTGGACACTCACCTGTACTTGTCTTGTTAGCTGTAAACACAGAGCTGCTGCAGAAGCTCATCCATCACTTTCTCCTTCAGTCTGAGCGACATTTTTACTACGAACCATTCTGTTTCCATGAAGTACACAGTGTACTTCACTGAGAGTAGTACACAGCCTACTTCACTGAGAGTAGTACACAGTACACATATACTATGCATACTACTACTGAAGTAAATAACATAGCATGCATTTTTTTGATCCTGATACTTTTGTACTTTTACTTTCTTCAGTTTTTGATAGCAGGACTTTGGCTGCAGCAGAGTATTTGTACACAGTGCTGTTAGTACTTCTACTGTAGGACAGGATCGAGAGTGTACAGATCAGAAGACAAAATGATTTGGGGGTCAGGCTTTCGGTTCCTACTTTAAGTCGTTCAGACGGCTACGGACACTTTGTCTGCCGTCACCGGTCAGACGTGAAGAGGACAAACAGGAGGAGGGGGAGCGGAGATGAAAAGGCGGAGAGGAGGTGAGCAGGTGGGGTTTAACCACTGAGACGCAACAAGAGAGCATTAGGAGGAGCGGGAGAGGACGGAGGAGCCCAAAGATGAAAGGCGAGCGGAGAGGAGGAGGAGACGAGAGGAGCTCGGCACTCAAAAAGATCAAAACAGACACAGAACGTCTCTGGCGTAAAGCCGAGAGACGAGCCGGACGAGAGCGGCGCGCAGACCGCTGCCGGCCGTCCGCACACTTCTGGACACGAGCGGAACGGAGCTCCGTCAAGGCTCCAGGGTCTCCGCTCGCGTGTCCACACACTTCTGGACACTTTGTACTTCCACATATGGTCAAATGTCTCCGCACAGAGCCCTGTGTACATGTACTACATGCAGAGTGTACATGTACTACATACAGAGTGCACCTGCACTACATACAGAGTGTACATGTACTACATACAGAGTGTACATGTCCTATATGCAGAGTGTACATGTACAACATGCAGAGTGTACATGTACAACATGCAGAGTGTACATGTACTACATACAGAGTGCACCTGCACTACATACAGAGTGTACATGTACTACATACAGAGTGTACATGTCCTATATGCAGAGTGTACATGTACAACATGCAGAGTGTACATGTACAACATGCAGAGTGTACA